>JAEAOA010001287.1:452500-488037 GCA_016746295.1 Potamilus streckersoni | reverse complement strand
ATAATTAATTTGTTTAGGCGGTGGTAGATAAATTTGCCATATAGCCTGTTTGGATAACCAATCTTTTGCAGTAGATTTTTTCACTTTTGCAGCGTTAGCGAGTTTACTAATTGCTGCTCTACCCCTCCAGTATCCTTTCGGAGAATAATAAATAGATTCCATACTATAAAAACACCAGTGTTTTCAATTACCAGCACCTAACACTAATTTGCCTTTCATAGCTGATTTGACCAACCATGAAGCCAATTTTTCTTTGAAGGATTTATCGGGAATAGCATTTAAGGCATGAATTAATTTTACATCCGCGATATGTCTTTGTTGCAAATTATTGCTTTTATATGCAACATCATGAGCATGACATGCCTTATCAATAGCATTTATCGGATACTCACCAGGCCGGGGCTGATTTTGATCATCAAGTCTGATATCTAATCTCGTTCCGGGACCACAGTAGCTATATCCTGGAAGGTGTTTTTCTCCGGGGTATTTTGCCCATGGGGTTCCGGGGAGTTTTCCAAGTTTTGCGGCAATATCACCTCCGAGTTGCTTTTTTTTTAAAATCGAAATTTTTTTGTACCACATGTTACACACTTACCAGTAAGCGCTAGTCTATTGTTTTTAGTTGTAATGGTTGTCTGATCGGTTGTATCAGTACGCTGTTTACACTTAACACAATATAGATCCATAATTTATATATAGAGTTATGAATATAATTGACTTTTCAGCGACTAAAAGAAGAGAACCGGTAAAACACCACGCAGCGCTTCCGAATTCTGTCCGTGCCATTATAATCGGACCATCTGGATCGGGCAAAACACAATTGCTGCTTAATTTGATAGTGCGATTTATGAAGTGGGATAAATTATATTTAGTTGCCCCATCCGTAGATGATCAACGGTGCTATGAAGTGCTAAAAGATTTTAATGAAAATGCATCAGAACTTAAAGGTGAAAGTGTAATCGACTTTATTACTGATATTAATGATGCACCATCAGTAGAAGATCTCGATGGAGACATAAACAATCTTGTAGTGTACGATGATGTAATGTTAGATAATCAAAAGAACCCTGCTAGAATATTTTCCCGAGGTAGGCATAAAAACACTGACGTGATATATGTCACTCAACGATATACTCAAATTCCAAAAGTGATTCGCGATAACTGTAATATTCTTGCTGTATTCAACGGCGTTGATACACATACGCTACGAAATATTTGGCAAACATGGTGTTCCGATATGGACTTCAATGGATTTAAAAATTACTTTAGTCATGCTCAGTCTGTCCCATATGGATTTATAACAATAAATTTACACGACCCACGGTCACGATATCGTATTGGACTTGATCAAATATTTGGTTAAATAATTTGTATTAATCAGCAGCAGGGGGAGGGTGAAATGACAACATATTTGCGACGTAGATGGCAGCAATTTGAGGGTGGTTATGACAATGTATTTGCGACAAAATCGCTAAGGCTCCATTTGTAAAATGGGGTCTTTATTTTTTTTTTTGGTTAAAATATGAGATTTCGTAGGAAGGTTCCATTTGGCATTCTGAGGCTTTAATCGATTTTGTCGCAAAAATTTGTAGGGTTCACCCTCTCTGACGTAGATGGCAGCAATTTGAGGGTGGTTATGACAATGTATTTGCGACAAAATCGCTAAGGCTCCATTTGTAAAATGGGGTCTTTAATTTTTTTTTGGTTAAAATATGAGATTTCGTAGGAAGGCTCCATTTGGCATTCTGAGGCTTTAATCGATTTTGTCGCAAAAATTTGTAGGGTTCACCCTCCCTGCTGCTTGTTACTTACGGTGTACTAGCAATGCCATTTGGAAAGAAATTTAATAAAAAAAAATATATTATATCTTATTAAAAGTTGATAATTTCATAATGCTGATGAAAATTTCCAGGTCCTATCTACCATTTTTCAACAATAAAACGAGTGGTATATAAAAGTTTCAATTACCAATTTTGATTGCAATTTTTGTTTACGTTCAACAAAAAAGGGATTCATTTTAGGGGTATTTTCTGGCTTTAAAACTGGGACCCACGACCAGCCCCATATTGTAAGTGCGTTTGTGAGCTATCAGAGTATGCGTAATCGAGGGAGTACTTAAAGCTGTGTAATAAAGCAGAGTAAAAATGTGGAGAAGCAAGTTTATTCAACCCCCAAATTATTCCACCCTACAACTTCAATGGTTCAGTTCCATAGGCATTGACCATTGTGTATCTTTTCTTAGCCTGTCAACCGGCCCACATATCTCAGTAGCTTGAGGCTGATCCTTACATTTGGGAAAACAGAAAAATGGTTATATCATATTTTATGTCTGTTAAAATGCTTTGATTATATAATTGACTTAAAAATTAAAATAAAAGGGCCCTGAATGATAGAGTGATCAAAGGCACTCACCTTTATTACAGGTCACTGACATATCACATCTATCTCCATGGGCTCAAGTCTCCGGCTCGACCATCAAGGGCATGTGAAAAGGTTTGCCTGTAGCTTACCATTTCTTTGTGGATCTTCCTTAGATTTGTCTAGGTTCTTCTTCCACCAGATATACTGGCTGATATGTGCTGAAAAATGGTGTTAAACCCAAAATAACACCAAAATAAATAAAAACTCGGAACATTTATTGGTATTCACTTTCAGAGTCAGGGGCATCAGGTGGGTACTGAGTGTGTGTGGGTTTGACTATAACCTCTCCTAATAGAACAAATGTTCAATATCAGTTCACATTTTCTGGACAACCAGGGGCCAAATAGCTTTCATCTCAGAACCAGGCACTTTATTTAAAAAAGGAAGCCCGTCAAGTTACATCATGATCTTATTCACAATGATAAATGAGTAATAAGGGCCTGATATTATAAGATAACCCACAGTATAAATTAGACTGTACCAATTCCCTACAGGTTAAAGCATCTGCCTTGGATTCAGGAGGCCACGGGTTCGAGTTATACCAAAGATAAATAAAAATGGTACTAGCAGCTGCCTCGCTTGACGCCCAGAATTAAGAGGTCAGTGCTAGTACTGGTCAGCCTGGTGTCAGGATAAATGGGACTGGGTGGGACAGGATTCTAAATGTCTGCAGTATGATGCCTCACTGTTAGACATCACTATAAACTATCACACTGCAGTATGGTAGCAAATTACAGTGGTTGATCAAATTGTGTTTTTGTGCCTATGTGCCTCCCTAGACTGATAGTACAATTGTACATACATTTCCCCATCACTAAATATCATTTTAGTTCATATAAAGGTAAGTGAGCTTATGAAATGACCTGTGTTCTTCATTCATCTTTCACTGCCCGTCAGTCGGTCAATATTTCTCACCTCAATTAAGAAACGCTTGGAATATGGGTTTGTGTTCATAAATTTGTGAATCCATAACTGAACGCAGCATTGTTTAGTCGAAATAATAGTAACAATATTATGAGTATTGCTCATTTTCCTTTTCCTGTTTTATCTCAAGAGATTTCGTGAATCTCAAAGCTTAGTGCGTACAAGAGATTGAGTGAATCTCATTTTTCATTTTACGTGATACATGATATATAAAAAAGTACCTTTCATTTTTAGGCTAAAGACCAATGAATCATATTTTGTATTTTTCTTTATCATTTCATGAGTGTTTGTAGGATAAATTGCATTAATTCTATGACAGGAGTGTGAGAATCAGTGAGTTTAGACATTTTAGCGTCATATCTAAGACCGGTTTCAACTTCACACAGACAAAATATGATAAGATGGGCACTTGGAATTAAAGAGTGCTCTCGATACGAAGATGATGGGTCCATTAGGCAAAGAAAAAGAACTCCAAGTTTTAACCTTTTTGCTCGTGCACGGGAAAAATAGCCAATGGAAAACGATGTTTTAATACAACAATAAGTATTAGGCTAACCGGAAATCTCTTGGAGGTCGATGTTGTAGGATGTATGCAGAAATTGCCCCATGGCTGCCATAGTGGCCATAGTAGATGTAAAATCAGCAACATTTTCATTTAGGACCAACTAGTGAAGCTTCATCTTGATACAGCCATCCACTCTGGAGAGTCAGCAACAAGATGGCCAATGCGGCTGCCATACTGGATGTCTGAGTGGATTGGTTTTATTTTATGCCCATCTTACGACATCTTCTAGCAAAAAAAAACACTTATCAATATGACTTTCCACCCAGAAGAAGTGACAAGAATATACGGCTACAATGGCAACCACACTGAACATCAGGTCAGCACAAAATTTAATTTAGGTACACCACATCACAACCACCCACCCACATCCCCATGTTTAAATGGCTGTCCGTTAAGAGGGAGCAACAAAACAAGTTTTCTAGATGGCCATTGTGGTTGCTGTATTGGATATTATAACTATATTTATGAAGGGCTTACAATACACTTAAGTCTTCTGGTGTTTACCCCATGCTGATATGACTTTATGTGCAGAAATGCAGCAACAACAAGATGTTTTAAATTTCCACAGTAAGGGACTTATTTTTCATCAGGTCAGCACCATTTTCATTTAAAACCAGCCGGAAAAAGAAAACATTCAATGAATCACCATGCGGATATGACCATCTCATCCGGTGGATTGCCAATAATAATATTTTCAAAGTGGTTGATGTGGTGTCCATATTGGATGTCGGAGCATTACTATTTTCATTCAGATTCCACTAAACTCTATAAAGAATGTATCAAATTTTATAGCCATGCCCCAAGTAGCTGAGTTGGAGTAAAAACAAATGATCCATAGGACAACAGGCCATTCTGTAGACTCTTCAAATTAGTAACCAGACTCCAGCTACAAACCGAAAGTTTATCAAAATATATGCTTGGATCAAAGCTTGTTACATAATAACATTCACTCAAAAAACCCAAGACTTTGTATGAAGGTACATATATTATTATGGATTTCCTGGTCAAGTCCACATCGAGAACTACCACCCCATTGGAGTGGAAGTCAAAATGATCGACAAGAATGTGTTTCACTGTCAGTTGTTACTGGCAGGGTATGCACTTTGATTTAGGGAATACCTCAGCAGGCAAGCACAAGTCAGATATTTGTGTTTACATGTGATCAGTGCAATACTGCCTCATCTCCGCCTCTTATTCTACTGGAGGAAAGCCACTCTCCAATGATGAGATTGATGTTACAAAGCTTCTTTGTGGAAACTTAATTCTACATAGTTTATAAAGTATGTTGAACATGCCCAGTTATACAATTATTTCAAAGTCAGTCTGTACAATCTTCAATCTAAAAATGTAGGCTTCTTTGCCAGGGTAATAACAAACATACCCTACTTGTTTCAATTGCACAGCCAAATGTGTCAGTTGGAAAAGAGGTCTGATGATCTTAACATTGGAAAGCAAAAAGACTCGAACACAATGAATGCCTATCCTCATAAAAGAACAGAAGACTATTGCAAGATGGAATCGACATGGGACACTTATATATCAATGAGTGGGTCCAGTGAGATAATGCCTTGGCTTTGCTGGACTAATGAGTGAAGTTAAAATGAGAATCAAAGCATGACTATCATTATATCCTCATAGATGAATGAGTTAGACGAGCTCGTGAAGCACCAATGGCTTAAAATCTCGTGAGATTTAATTTTCAAGAAACACATGTCCATATAATCGGTGATAACAAATATGATATACCGATGCCTGTGGCCACTCTAATTCAGATAGGGCCCGACCGGTATTTTAAAAAGTTGCTCATTTGGGCTTTTAAACAAATTAATATTATATGATAGAGAAAACTTTGATGACGCTGGTGAAATGCGGAGATGTATTTTTAAGATGTTTACATACCTATTGAAATCAAATTGCCACTGTTCTGTGTTGAAATCTGATTTTAATCCCTTTGTAACACAGCATGTCAGTAGTAGAAGAAAACAAGATTCTTAGCCCACCCACCCCTCCTGCCATCCTAACAAATACAAATTACCCATCTTTTTGTCCTAAAACTCCCACCCCAAACAGTTTACACAAAACCAAAACCAGGTTTTGAGCGCAAAGACCTACCTTGTACCTGTAGAAACAACCATGTACAATGTCTTTTGTCTAGCCGAGTCAAACTATGTAGCTCTATTTGTAGCCTTTAACAAGGATAATAATGCAGTGATGTGTCCTACAGATGTATCATACGGTGATCACGTGATTATGTGGAATTTACTGGAACAGGAAATACGGTAAATATATCATACAAAAATTGCGTGTTCCGAAGTTTCTAGAACAGAAAATGCTGCAATGTTCATGCGCAGATCTCGTACATAAAAGCAGGCAGACGCATAACAAAACTGTCTAGACTGGCGCTTCATCAGGTAAGAACAATACGGAGATCACGTGAGCACCCAAGCGAAAATTAAACTACGAAAAGGCAGGCAGACGATTATTAAAACTGTCTAGACAGGTAACAAGTGTGCGAAGATCACGTGGTCCAAACTATTGTATTTGTGGTAGAGAGCGGATTCTATTATCATCATTGTAAGCGGACACACTCACAAGACGACCTCAGATTTATTAAAATCATTGTTTGATAGCGCTAAAGGGACACATTCACAAAGCGAAAAAGGTAAGTACATTATTTTATATTTCATCACCAACGATCAATGTTTCAACTGTTGATATTAGAAATACTTTATTATCACGATTATAGAGACTAAACTTTACTATACCGCTCACACAACGACGACATTCAAACAAATCTTTTATCTGTGGTTTGTTTAGAGGATATTTTTTGTCGATAAAATATACCTTTGACCGATCGAGATCAATTGTAAGTTTAGCATATTTTTGTTGGCTAATCGGACTGTGAAACTTTTTAAATTCCGCTATCAACTTTTGATATAATTGTTCGAGATAATTGAAATACTCGCTGTTATCAGATCTGATAAGCGGAATTTTAAGCTTGTAACTGTTACCACTAAAACATATACCTGATGTTTCATTATTATTCATAATTATAATGAAAATCGTACATCAGCCACTTTGATAAATCTAACACTGAAGCTCCAACGTAGATCGGCTTGTTTAGTTTTAGATTTGTTTTTCTTCTTTGTATCGCAACAAGATTCTCATTAAAAATTTTCATACTCACAAAGTCATCGTCTGATATAAGTTTGTTTCTGCGATTGATATCATTAACTAGTTCGATATTTACGCGTTTCCTAATATTCTCAATTGTCTTACCAAACACAGCATTGTTCATCAGTTTAAAATATTTTTTCTCAAAACCAGTTTTTGCTGCAGTTCTTTTTGAAGTGTTCGAGTTTATATAACCTCTTATCCACGGCGACTGATTAAATTTTAGTACACGATGAACTTTTCTCAACACAAGGACGGCATCCACTGCTTGTTTTAAAACTTTGTAATGCAAAACATAATTACGTTTGTTATGCAAATTTGGTACTAGTTTTGT
The DNA here is from genome assembly GCA_016746295.1 of Potamilus streckersoni. Taxonomy (NCBI): domain Eukaryota; kingdom Metazoa; phylum Mollusca; class Bivalvia; order Unionida; family Unionidae; genus Potamilus; species Potamilus streckersoni. The sequence goes on along the minus strand of JAEAOA010001287.1, from coordinate 480,619 downwards.
GACCATGGAATTTTGTCTTGGTAATGCTGACGCTTGTTATTCCTGAGATAACATACTATAATCTATGACTATCGATTCTACACAGAAAGGATAATCGTTATGCAATTTGTGTGGCGAGGTTGGATAATCGAGATCAACTTCAACGAAATACGAAACACCGTCAGGTATCATCTTTTCTGTCTCTGATAGAAATCGATCAGCTGTGATGCAATGAAATCCACCAAAAGGCATTGGTTCTGCCATTGAACCCCCGTAAAGATTATTACAATCTAAATAAATTACATACTTTGAAGGAAGCTCAGGGTTATACTCTTTTAAGTATTTGTTGTTTGCTTCAGCAGATTTCTTCGATATCACGCTAATACCGCCTCTGATACCTGTTTCTATAAAATTAAACATATTAACGTCAGTCAGTAATTCTAACCTTACCTTACTAAACTTTAGCAGAGCATCCCATGACAACCCAGGGGCAGAATAATACCAGCAAGGATCTAGTCCGTAATTATTATAACTCACTTCACGAAAACTTTTTAAAATATCTGCTAATAATAACGCGTCAGTTTTAAAATACAAATCATGATAATCACCAAACGTCTCACAAACTCCTTCCATATATTTTGTGCATACTGGTACTCGTCATCAGTTATAGTTTCATTTTTAAGTTGTGAGTAAAAATTTTCTTTGTCAGGTAAAGATATTTCATCAAATTTACTCCAGTCGTAAAGATATTCGTACGGAAATACTCCTTTTTTGGTCAGTAGATTAAATTTATCTCCGAAAGAGTCTTTTAGGTTATCAAATTCACTACAACCTTTTACTAGCTTATCTAATTATGCTGCCATAAACTGCAGGCTGTCAATAAAACGCAATTTACCTAGCGTAACTGACATGTACTTTTCAAAATTATTTGGAATGCATTTGATGACGTTATCGAGTTTTAGACGAGATTTTACGTCTGAATCACCAAAAGCTTCTACGATAATGTGACTATCATATCCTCGAAAGTTGTGAAGAATAACTGGAATAAAATCAGGAGCATGAAATTTTAAATTACATTGATCATGAGCCGCTCCACGGTACTGTCCAGTCAAATGGCATGGTCATATACTTTCTTGTCCCTGCTTGCTCGTGATCAGATTCTTCTTGAGGTGTTAATTTAATCATTGGAGTTAATTTTTTTCAAACTAGTAAATATATAATCAACTTCGTTAATCAATTGCTTGAGAAGCCAGACATCTGTATTTTTACCACGATATAATTTTATTCGTTTAGATAATCTCGAATCAACACAACAAACTACCTTGTTCGCTACTCCACACAGAACATAATTTTGAGTTTTCCTTGTACTCGATTGGTTAGGATTATTTTCTACGCCAAGTACAGGTTGAAGTAAGCATTCGAAATCAACATATATGACGAAATGAAATTTTTAGTTTGTGATTATAATGGACAAACTGTAACACGCTATTTTCTTTGGACGGCATTGTTATTCTTTGCATATCACTACAGTACTGCAAATGCTTTTGTAATGTTTCATTGTTTGTACAACCGTGCAAGCAGCGATAACAAAAGAATTTTTTGTTCTTATCCTTATTATACTGTCTACCAGCTAATCTGTTAAAGTTTTTGATCCAAACGTAATGATTTTTATAAAACAGTAAATTTATAGTCGATTGTAAAGCTTTTTCTGAAATATATCTCGGATAGACGTTTTATTTTTCATCTAGTCAGAAAACGTTAATCGAAACATTATTTTGCTTTTCGAACTTTGGTATTTAATTTTCTGCCACTGGAAAATCAATATCTTTAAAATTTAATCTTGACACGTGACTAATATACTTTTCAACGCGATCAGCGTGTTTTTCTGCTGGAAATTGCGCGGAAAGAACAGCACATTAGAAACATTTGTTATCGACGTTTTTTTACGTTTATACTGCATTTTGTTATTTTTTATTTTTGGTGGCAGATCGATATACGAACTACCGCGTGATGCGTCATATTTCATCGTGTGAAATAAAATTTCCTTGATCATTTCAAACTTACAACCTGAACATAATTCGGTAAATTCCTCTATTTTTTCCACATTTCTTGGTGTATTTTCTTAACTAGTGATAAAAGATCAATTCCACGCAAAACACGTCTTGATTTTGCGTTGATGTTAAGGATCTGTAATTTCCTTGTCAGTTGATTCTTTCGTCACAAGTAGCTTTGAAAATATTACATGATATTGCACTAATAGTCTTATATTTGTGTTTTTCAAGTTCACGTTTCATAGTTGTCTGAAGCAGGTGGTAAAGATTTGTTGCAGTAAAATTAATCAGCACGTTTTGTTTATCGAATCGATATCTGATGTCAGAACCTGTAAAAGCAGTCGCTATTTTTTCAGGTTCTCCCATAAGGCTCTTTTTGGTTATATCACGCAATTTTAACATTGCTATACTATAGTGTAATATCTAATTGTTAATTTACCTTACACTGAGCATGCGCTAGGGTTGAAAAATCAATTAGAGTTATAAAAAACTGTAATAATATAATGACAAGCGCACGTGAGCATGAGTATTATTACGTTCACTCTAGGTATAACTTCTACGTTGGAAATGCATTAGGTTCGCTTATTAACATCAAAACAGGAAAATCTGTTGGCAAGTCAACGCTAGCGGGTTATAAGATTAGCGCAATATGAGATAATGCTGAGAGGATTACGATGCTTAGAATAGATTTTATATTTACTTTGTTCTGCGAATGTATTCCAGAGGGACAGCGTATATATCATGTAAACGGGACAGTCACTGATGATAATATTGAAAGCTTAACTTTACAAAACGTGTTTCAGCCGCGCCCAGTCTTTGATTTGTACGAGGCTAACGATTCCGTTATTATATGAAACAGAAAAACTAAAAAAGTTCTTGGTACTATAGGCAATATGGGATATCTCTAGTAGGTGTTAGAGGAACAGTAACAAATCAAGTTAATTATTAATTTCATAGGTTTGTTTACGAGACGTTTAACGGATTTATACCCTAGGGTCTGGTTATTAATCACGTCAATAACGTAAAGACTGACAATCGATTGGAAAATCTAGAGCTAGTTACACAACAGGAAAGTGTGAAAAAAGGACGAGGTGGTGTTATTAATTTTAGATGCCCAGCCATACCTGTTGTTTCGTTAGACCTTAAAACTGACGAAGAGATCAAATTCAATTCGACTACAGCTGCGGCGAAACATTTTAATATCAGACCTATGACAGTAAACTTTATAGCTGATAGAGTAACAAGATCAACTTTTTCTAGCGAATACGACGCTAGTATTGTTTATAGATATGATGATTAAAAATATTTGATAGATCGGTTTTAGTCAAGCAATGATGAGCAAATGCTATATTATCATTACGATTAAATTTTAGCGTTGTTACTGCACATTCATTAATTTTATTTTTTTTCTGTTGCTGCATTACAATAACGTCAACGAAATATGCACTATAACCTGACAAGCATTTTCTAACCGCTTCGGCTAGTTCGTTGTAATTTAATATATTAACTTTTTGGTGATATTTTAACTTGTCAGTTATCCTGTAACAAAAAATTAGATAAAAGTATATTATAATCATGGACTTGATGAAACGACGTGCTCAACTATACGAAGAAGATACCTGCAATAATATCGCCAGCGATAAGGTCGCCAGCAATAAAATCATAGATAATATTACAATCTCTAGCGATTTGATAGACAAATCTTTTGGTTATAGCGAAGGTGATATTTTGTATAACAATGAATCTGATGACGATGAAATAATCACCGTTGTTAATAGATCTAATCACAGCAGACCAACCACTGAAAAATATAACGTCAAGTATCACATTGCTAAAAAAATAATAAAATTTAATTTTACCGTTGCTGAACAACAATCGTTTTGGCAGCTGATCAGACCTTTTTTAAACATCAGAATTTTAGGCCGACAAAAAATATTAAATTCGATTTCATATTTGTTAAAATTTTTAATATAATGACGATCTCTGGCGATAGCAGACAATATCTAATATCGCTGTGTAAACCAATAAAATGTAAATCTGTCAAACAAAAGTACGAGGAAATTTATAATAACATTATTTCGTAATTTGTTTGGTTGGTATCCAATTTTTAAATTTATCGCTATACCCACGCCACTTGACTAAACTTTTATCACCTTTTGTCCTAATCACTTTCTCGATCACGAAAACATCTTGTTCAGTTTTCTGTAGTTCTTGTTCGTAAAAACTGCCTATGATCTGCCAGATCTTTTAACGCGTATGTTACAGGTATTGTCAAAAGTACTTTATCAATCACAAATACTTAGCTCCAGTTAAGAGCAAATCCTTTTTCAAATACCTTTTTGGTCAAAGAGATTTTAACTTTATCACCGACCTTAAATTTATGTCTGCGGTACATGTTTTAGTTTGCTGATATCGGATTTTTAATCGCGTCATTGGGTGACATTTTGATGGTTCGATGTTTTGTGTTATTGTATTTGTCCACAATTCGAGATAGATCATCGAGGTACCTGTTTGTGTTTTTAGCTGTCGAATGTTTATGTATTTTTTCGTTTATTGTGCGAATAAATCTCTCGACAACAACACTTTTACCTTCGTTTCCTGTGACGTATTTTTTATATTATTTTGTTCTAGAAACTGCTCAAACATTTTACTAAAAACATCGGCTCCATGATCAGTCCAGATTCTATATGGTTTTCTTTCTGTACTCGTTAATATCTTTTACAACGCATCAGTCATTGAAGTCCCTGTCTTATCCGAAACAGGCACACTGAAACCGTATTTGCTAAAAACATTTAAAACATTAAATAAAAACTTTTTTGGAGCGCCATCAGCGCCAGCGTTAAACTGAGCTAGATTGGATACATCCACCAAATCCTTTGCCCCAATATCATCTACGGCATTAGCGACAACTTTACGTCTTGGAAACTTTTTTTAGGTCTGTGTAGTTCGACTGCAAGATCATCGTATAATTCTTTCCCAAGTCCAAGTTTATATTTTGCCCCAATTATTACCTGAACAAGTCTTCTATCAAAACTTGCTCTCATTTTTGTTGGCTCCATATCACGTAATTCGTCTAACATTACTTTATCACAATTTGATTTCGAGTTTTCATGATCACGATAACAGATATCATGACGCATTGCTATTGCATCCACTTGATTGTAAGGCTCTTGTCCTGGCAATGGGTTATCGTTTTCATCTAGTTGTTTATCTAGCGGATTATATAAAGTCCAGTATACCGATGACCTAGCAAAGACCAAGCCCCTTTTGGTTTTGGTTATTTATCAATAATTTTGTGAATGTCGATTTCGCTGCCAATAATCTCACGGCGATTGCATGATATACATACAATACGTAACGATTTGATCTTGTTCGATGCAAAGATCTTTGTCACAATCGCAGTTGTATTTCATTTTATTTTATTACGTTTCAGAAGATTATTCATCGATTGATATAACTTTATCTGGACACATTCCAGCTCCAGATTTCAAACACATACTTTTCGTTCTAGCACAAATTACACAAATACTTTTTAACATCATTCTATTTGTTTTTCTTTTGTCTCATCCTTATTTTCTATTTTAGTTTTACATATGAGACAGTATGTTAACATGATTATACTTACAAATTTAGATACAATTTATTGCAATCTTATCATTCGCATGAGAAGGTTGCTCATCAAATTGTAAAATAAATTTTAAACGATCAGGATCTCTCTGAGACATTTGTCTGACAAACATAATACAATAATAACCACAAGCTGATGTACCAATCGGCTGTAGATGATTAGATGAATAGTTTATTTTATCAAATTTTTTAAGATTATATATTTTTATGAGATCGCTTGGAGGAAGTCCGAACGAATCAAAATAATTGTTATTGTGGACAGCAATCCAGTGGCCTCCAGAGCCATCGTTGAAATTTTCAATATTTACAACACACGAATCGCCTGTTGGTACGTTATCGAGTTCGTTCTTGGAAAATACTCCTCGAAATCAAACAACATTCTTCAATTTTGCAATAATATCAAAATTGCTCAATAACGTCTGGTCCCCGGTAGAGTCATTCCGCGTCCTATTCCTAGTAAATTTGGAAGAAGGCTTTCCGCTAATCCTGCTAGCAGTGGAGCGAAAGGAATAATTCCTCCTTGTTAACTTTCTTTGCGTTTTGTTGTTTCTCTTTTTTCGAAGATTTTGTTTTTCTCAGCGACTTTATCGTTAGCATTTTATTTTATACTGTTACATAAAATTAACGATAGATTTATTTGTTACCACGACCTTCGACTGCTTTCTTCGCTGCGCCAGAATCTGCTCCTGACGCAGCCGCAAGTCCAAATATACCAAGTACTGGTAAAATTTTGCTAGCTAATACCGATAATGCTGGTCAAAAAAATCCACCTTGTTTTGACATTGCGGTGTCTTGAGAAAAAGATAGTTTAAGTACAAAAAGTTTGTTAAGATCGAATTTATTGATTTTTTGTTGCATTAGCATGACTTTTATTACAGTTTTATTTGAAGTCCTAGCGACGCCTGTCACCGGAGAGATCATCAAAGAAACATCTGCTGATAATTTTTTAACTTGACCAGATGTTAGGCATATTTCTCGAGTTGTTTATTTGGTGTTCATGATGTTATAACAAGGTTGTTAGATTAAACTTGTACCATCATTCTTCCTTTGGTCGAATCGATGTTAAAGAATCTATCACTATCCAATAGCGCGTATACGTTATACTGTTCAGCTGGCAGAGCGCCTAGTGTCCACGTGATCTTCGGTAAGATCGAGATAATTTTAGCGGACATTTATTTTATAATCGCAACACAAAATTAAAAGGCAGCAGGGTTGTCGGTTTTGTTTTCTTTACAAGTTTACGCACTATTTCTTCACCACGTTGTGATATTTTTTTGTTGTAGCTATCATAGCTTGTTTTGTTTCTTCTGTTGGCGCAATATCTGATATTACTCGTCTTATTTCAGATGTGGAAGGTCCTTTAATCTTACCAGCAATCTTTTGCCCTACTGCAGTAGCTGCTGAAAAAGCTGCCCCTGTAAGCGAAAGCCTTACCTGCGTCGAGTGCAATGGGCGCTACTTTACGAGCAATTCCTGGAATATTCTCTGCAATTGTTGTAAATATATTTTTAAAAAAATCCACCTACGATTTTTCTTCGATAAACTTTTCTTCGCCTCATCTTTAGAATTATGTTCATAAAATTGATCGCCTGCACAGTGCATAAATGTAAATAATACTTGCCTATCTCGTTGTTCAAGTCAATCTGTCTACTTGACTGGTCTGTTACTTTCATTGTGATGCTTGTTATTTGATTTTCAAGATCAATCGGGTAATAGATAATCTGACGCGGATTAATTTGCATGATTGACCCTGGTGAAACCTCTGGTGAGAAACTGTAGATTGTTTGTCCTCTGCTGCCCTTGGCTGAGTAAGATCCAGAAGCAATTGAGCAATTTACAAGTATTGTATCTATTTCTGTTATATCTACTTGCAGTTCACTATCATACGTAATAGCTTGATCAAGAGCACTGTAACTTTTTTCAGTAAATCCTAATAGTTGTGCAATACTTCTCTCCCTTGGTTCGAAACCGATTAACACATTTTTCAGTGTTATCCTAGCTCGGAAAGTGTTATAATTCGCTGTTAACTCTAAGTTTTCAGCCACACTGGCAGTTTTTGTTATGGGCTCTTTGATTGTCTTGTTTAGATCAGTGACATTATAAGCTCTTTGTATAATTTTTAATCTTCTTGTTGAGGATGTTGACGATGCTGTAATCGGAGTAAATGAAATTTCATCGTTGACTCCAGTTTTCACGTTAGGCTTGGCATTCCAACAAATACAAGAAATTAATCCAATCTCATATTGTTTTGTACGATCAAATTCTATTGGTGGATTATAATGCACAGAAAAGTTTGCGCTGTTTCCTGTTGTCTGCGACGAATCAAGCAATAATGTTGTTGACATTTATACTAATATTTTAGATAAGATCTCGGTGTAAAATTTCATGCTCTGACGATGTTAGTAATCCGCTCGATCTTAGATGATCAAGTATATCAATAATTTCGTTATCAATCTCTACACTTTCGTTACCAGCTTCTTTAGAGGATATCGAAAGCATTAGCCGATTGACTATTTCTGCGTTTGATGTAAAAACTTTAACTCCAGATTCACTGGTTTCCTTTGGTTTCTCTGGTTTTTTTTGCTCCTCTGGTTCCTCTGGTAATGTTTTAACTCTCCTTTTTTATAAGTTGCAAACAATCTTCTGAAAGACCAGCCTCTACCATAACTTCCTTCTTTACCTCGATATTGTTCTACTGCTTCTAGAAAAACTTTAGCAATAATTTCATCTCTAATATTATTGAAATATCTTTTGATATCACCTTCATCTTCTGTTTTTTTTAATTCATCTATCAGAATAGTCACCATATTTCCTAATATCTCTTAATTTATCTCTCAAATTATTATATCTTTCTTCTGAACATTCTTGAATGTCGATAACGTCATAAATTTTATATTTTCTTAAAAAATCCTAATATTCGATACCTCCTTTTTTTGACATAGCTTGTTTTCTGTTAAAAAAGTATGTTTTTCAATAGACATTATAATTTCAGCAATCATTACCCGTTTCTCAGCCATTTTCTCTGTTTTCTCTGACAATGTTTCCATCATCTTTCTCAACTCATTTGGATTAACCGTCAAGTTTGTTATTTCTTGTTGAAATTGCAAGAGGATTGTTCATTAGCCTGTCAAACTCAGTTTGTCGTGCAGCAGTATCAGCAATGTTTCTTACAAGTTCGTGTACAATTTTTACAGTTTCTTCTTTCGATCTTTCTCCAAGTAAACCAAACAAGCCTTTTTCTTTCATTTTTTCTAGTTTTTCTGGAGATATTGCTGGTATTTCTGGTTGCTTGCTAAGCATTGCCTCAGTAACAGGTTTAAAAAGTTTAGCAGTTTCGTCTTCTGCTTGAATTTGTCCACATCGAGCTTCTTCCACTTTTTTCTTAAAGCCGCTCGAGTTTCAATAAACTTTTTTAGCAATTCAATTCTTTGTTGATGCTTGTCCATTATTTGTATACGCTTTACAAAATTAGATCACATAAACGTGTCAATGCAACAACAAAATATCTTGGTTGGATCACGCGCTAGCTTGTCAAATAAAAAGAAATTGTTTCGGTATTTGGTCGCATGATGATATAATTCGATAAATTTATCTGTAGTAACATCACCGCACTACTCGTTTGCAATATTTCTCACATCCACATTATCCAGTCCGGGAAATAACATTATCGACATTATAAAAACCTTGGGCAAGACAAACAGAATTACATTTTTTATTACGTGATAATGAATCTAATCTTGTTCATCTCCTCGTTGTTTAGCGGAATATCGACGGAAACGATTATCTTATGCTCAGACGAATCAAGTTCGTTCACTGGAACTAGTTCTTCTGGTTGTTTTATCAAAAATATATCCTCACCAGCGTCAAGTTCATCAAGAAATTTATCATTGTAGACGTTTAGTAATTCGTATTTGTCTTGTTGGGGGTTGATGGTGTACATATATACCTTATCATAGTTAAAGTCATTGTTGAGCAAAAGATTTAATAAAAGATTTGTTTTACCTGATCCGTTTCGCCCAACAATAAGATAATGACAGTCTGGAAGTTCGTTATTATGTACATGTTTCACTAATCGATCGGTATCAAAATTTATTATCTTCGACATCGTATAATTTTGTGTTATATTAAATCAACAATTTTATGTAAGATGATAGGTATAATTAGCCACTATACAAAGTTTGGAACAGTACTGATAGATTCGTCAGACAAAGCTCAGCAAGTTAATTTATCAAGATACGCCACTCTTGACCAGCTTAGAAATGAAGTCAATAAATTATTAAATATCACAAGTGTAGACCCAAATGAAGTCGTTGTTTTTCAGGATAGAAGAGGAAGTTAAAAACGAGTAATGTGCAATTGTCAGATGTACTTACACGAATTCCTGGTGCCATTTTTAATAATATCGTCACTTTTAATAATCAAGATAAGATACAAGATTCGGGTAGGTCAGTTAATGATTATGTTAAAAAAACTGGTGATTTATTTACTGGAAATATTGCCATGAACCAGAACAAGATTACGTATCTTGGAAACCCAAACGAAGATAACGACGCCGTGACAAAAAATAGGTAGATGATCAGGAACCAAAGTACGTGTCGGTCAACAGTGGTATGATGCGTGCATTTAACAACATGAACAATAATGCCATTACTGACATCAGGACACCATAGTCTGATTTTGATGCTGCAACAAAAAATACGTCGATGACAAAGAAGCTCCAATCAAAAGTGAAATAAATACGTTAAAAACTGATTTTACTAACCACTTTAGTACGTTTTTAAATTTTCGTAGACATATAATCAGAACCAATAATGAATTTTTTGGGAATCCACCAACTGTTGATATTACGCTCGCTAATATTAACACAAAACTCAATGATATTATCAGTGGAATTCCTGATATTATTGAGAAAACGAATCTGATTAAAATTCCTCACAAATAGATTAAAAATATTGTGTATATTGTTGCATCCAGCTCATAAAAAATGGACACCAGAAAATAATTCTATCAAACACACTTCAGAAGTTTCCGGTGTGTATAGATTGTCAGTGCTTGGCGAAACAAAGTTTAGAATATTTACCACATATCCATGGCGTCATTTAAATGATGACTCATCTGTAGTATTATCTGTAATAATAATCGAAGGTGGTGAAGAATTTATACTTGAATCAGTAAAACATTAGTGTCTCTTGTTTCTGGTGCTTGGAATTTGTAGCTGAAACATCGCACTTTACTTATGATTAATAATCAAACCTGGTAGTATGTGAACTAATATTATAATGAAATTAGTATAATTGATTTCAATCATTATTCAAAATATATTCTAAGACAAGATGTGGAAGCACTAATTCAATACTACAAATATTAACACAAAAAAACTTTGGTGTGTGAAAAAATACTACAACAAAATACTTCGAATATTATAATATCTACGATTATTAATAACCAGTTATGGTATAATTTCAAGTGGGGTACCATTAAACCCTTTTTTGCCAATCATATATAGTGTTGGTGTTTCTCTTTCAACAGCGTGTAAAAATGTTCGAACCTAGACTTTTAATAAAACAGCATGGTTGTTGAACAGCCATTATAACTTTAAAAAAAAACTACTTGAGCAAATTCGATCTTACTTGTGAGGTGTAAAATATGATATGGATGAGTTAACACGTGAGTTTCGCATTATTTACAATATGTTAACAGATATTTTACCAATGAGGGTATGATAAAGATCATCAAAAAAGTATGATATGATGTAAAATATTATCTAAACTTAAGAATATTGTACTTACCTTTTCGCTTTTTGAATGTGTCCCTTGAGCGCTATTATACAATGATTATAATAGAAGCCGAGTCGCATTGTAAATATGACCGCTTGAGCGCTATCATACACATTTACAGTATTTCCTGTTCCAGTAAATTCCACATGATCACGTGATCACCGTAGGACACATCTGTAGTATACATCACTGCATTATTATCCTCGTTCAAGGCTAAAAATAGAGCTACCTAGTTTGACTCGGCTAGACAAAAGATATTGTACATGTCTGTTTCTACTGGTACAAGGTAGGTCTTTGCACTCACAACCTGGTTCTGGTTTTGTGTAAACTGTTTGGGGTGGTTGTTTTAGGACAAAAAAGAGGGGTAATTTATATTTGTTAGGATGGCAGGAGGGGTGGGTGGGCTAAGAATCTTGTTTTCTTCTACTACTATGTTATGTTTAAAACACGATTTTCAATAATCTTCAAAAATAGAAAGAAAACACACCACTTTCTGTGTATGCCTGTCACATGTAGCATATATAAATGGTAAAAAGTGATTATTTCAGCTGATGTAAAAGTATACTTTGGGCAGTATAAATAGCAGTAATTGAAAGACAAAGAGGTCAGGAATAAACCTACATTTATTATATTACTTAAGCAGATCACAATAATAAGTGAAATGTTTTGGATGACTGCAGTAGGCGAGTCCATTGTGTTAATTTGCATAGGAATGATCAGAACGTGGAACAACCCAATAGATACAAATCAAATAGATGCTAGAAGACGAACAATATATCATTGCCTTGAATGAAACTGGTTAAGCTGTATGTACACAAGTTATAAGTTAAAAAGTCATTAAAACTTCAAATCAAAAGAAACACCATCTTAATCATTACCAGATACGAAGCATGGCAATCAATGAAGTGGGAAAGAGATTCAAAACCAGAGACGAAGCAGGGCAATCAATATAAGTAGGACAGAGATTCCAAACCAGAGACCTAGCATGGCAATCATTATTAGTAGGCCATGTTTTCCATACCACACTTAGCATAGCCCATTTCATACCGGATTTAACCGCGTTACTCCGTAATTATCCGAAAAACCTCCCGAGTCACTTTATACTCCAACCAATCAAACGCGGTAGGCATCTGTACATAATAAAATGTCATATATTGTTGTTTAGACGTATCAGATTAAAACAAATTAAGAAAAGCCCGCATGCATGTATGTATGTATGTATGTATGTATGTATGTATGTATGTATGTATGTATGTATGTATGTATGTATGTATGTATGTATGTCGGTTTTATATGAAAGATGCCAATGCTACTGGCTTTATACGATGGAGGCCACACTAGAATACCCCTTTCTTTACATCTGGTTTAGGATACCACACAAGGATACCAAACAAGAACACCTCATTATTTACAACCAGTTTTATACGAGGGATTCCACACCTCATTCCCCACAACTGGTTTTATATAAAGGATGCCACGCTAGAACAAATCATTTTCTGCCACTGGTTTTAAATATTAGAGGCAACTCTAGAACACCTCCTTATCTTTGACACGTTTTATGCAAATAATGCTACACAAAAACACCTTGTTTTTAACAATTGATTTTATATTACTCATCCCACAAATGAACACCACATTCTCCACAAATGGTTTTTATATAAATGATGCCACATTAGCACACCTCATTGTCTGCCACGGATTTTATATGATGGAGGCTACACTAGAACACATCATTCTATATGACAGGTTTTAAACAGAGGATGATAAACAAGCACACCTTGTTCTTCATAACTGGTTTTATATGACGGATGCCACACTAGAATACCTCATACTCAACGACTGGTTCTATACGAGGTATGCCACATTAGAACACTACATTCTCTACGATTAGTTTCATAAGAAGGATTCCACATAAGAACACCGCATTCTCCACAACTGGTTTTATATAAAGGATTCCACACTAGAACACATCATTGCTTGCCACTAGTTTTATATGATGGATGCCACTCTAGAACAACGTCATTCTCTATTAAGGGTTTTATACAAAGAATGCTACACAAGCAAACCTGGTTCTCAGAAAATAGTTTTATATAAAGATGCCACACAAGAACACATCATTTTTCACAACTGCTTTTTATGAAGGATGCCACACTAGCAGACTTCATTCTCTACGACTGGTTTGATATGAAGTATGACACTTTAGAACACCTCATTCTCTACGACTGGTTTGATATGAAGTATGACACTTTAGAACACCTCATTCTCTACGACTGGTTTGATATGAAGTATGACACTTTAGAACACCTCATTCTCTACGACTGGTTTGATATGAAGTATGACACTTTAGAACACCTCATTCTCTACGACTGGTTTTATATGAAGTATGACACTTTAGAACACCTCATTCTATACGACTGGTTTTTATATGAAGTATGACACTTTAGAACACCTCATTCTCTACGACTGGTTTATATGAAGTATGACACTTTAGAACACCTCATTCTCTACGACTGGTTTGATATGAAGTATGACACTTTAGAACACCTCATTCTCTACGACTGGTTTGATATGAAGTATGACACTTTAGAACACCTCATTCTCTACGACTGGTTTGATATGAAGTATGACACTTTAGAACACCTCATTCTCTACGACTGGTTTGATATGAAGTATGACACTTTAGAACACCTCATTCTCTACGACTGGTTTGATATGAAGTATGACACTTTAGAACACCTCATTCTCTACGACTGGTTTGATATGAAGTATGACACTTTAGAACACCTCATTCTCTACGACTGGTTTTTATATGATTGGTTTGATATGAAGGATGCCACACTACAGCAAAAGAGTTTGACGTTCTGAATTTTGTTTGTAGAGATTTTGTTCCAAACATTTTCAAAGCATACAGGATATGTTAATTTATGTACAATTTGAAGTCAGTCGATGGAATCATTCAGAAACTGATGACTGCAGGACAGCCTTGTCCTCTTTATCTGAGCTTTTATTACCTTCACTTACAGTGTCATTAGGCAAACAATATAAGAAAATGCTAATTATCTACAAACATGAGAATGAAAGGTTCTGAAAGGCTTTCTGTGTGGAATGGACATCCAGAAAGGTGTAGTGTTTATGTTTCATCTTTTGTAAGGTAAAATTCAGATTTCACAATAATTGGTTTCTGGATTAGAGATAAAGGCTTTTTCTGGTATCTGGTTTGGGGTGGTGCCGAGAGATATTGCAAAGGCAGCTGTAATTATCATCTCTGTATCTTTTAAACCGTCTTCATGTATACACGGGTACATATACATACAGTTATGATCTCAAAAAAAGCATGTACATGTACATACAGGTACATATACATACAGTTATGATCTCAAAAAAAGCATGTACATGTACATACAGGTACATATACATAAAGTTATGATCTCCAAAAAAAGCATGTACATGTACATACAGGTACATATACATAAAGTTATGATCTCCAAAAAAAGCATGTACATGTACATACAGGTACATATACATAAAGTTATGATCTCCAAAAAAAGCATGTACATGTACATACAGGTACATATACATAAAGTTATGATCTCCAAAAAAAGCATGTACATGTACATACAGGTACATATACATAAAGTTATGATCTCCAAAAAAGCATGTACAGGTACATAAACATAAAGTTATGATCTCCAAAAAAGCATGTACAGGTATATATACATAAAGTTATGATCTCAAGAAAAGCACGAACATATACATGCAGGTAAATATACATACAGTTATGATCTCAAAAAAAGCATGTACATGTACATACAGGTACATATACATAAAGTTATGATCTCCAAAAAAAGCATGTACATGTACATACATAAAGTTATGATCTCCAAAAAAGCATGTACAAGTACATAAACATAAAGTTATGATCTCCAAAAAAGCATGTACAGATATATATACATAAAGTTATGATGTCAAGAAAAGCATGACCATGTACATACAGGTAAATTTATATACAGTTATGATCTCCAAAAAAGCATGTACATGTACATACAGGTACATACAAGTACTTTTACATAAAGTTATGATCTCCAAAAAAGCATGTACATGTATATACAGGTACATATAGATAAAGTTACGATCTACAAAAGCAGCATGTACATGTACATACAAGTACATATACCTAAAGTTATGATTTCCAAAATAGCTTGTACATGTACATAGAGGTAAATTATGATCTACAAAAAGCATGTACATGTACATACAGGTACATATACATACGTAGGTACCTATAAATATAGTGGTAATCTTTAAAGCCATCTACATGTATATACACCAAACTACTGTCTTTTCAACCAGCCACATGTATAAGCATACTGGTACAAGCATGGTCTTTTTAACCAGCGTCATATAGTTGTGGTCTTTTAAATCATGTACATGTATATCCAAGTACATGTAACAACGACAAGCTCCGAAAAAAGCACTTCGGTTTGTACTTAAATTATTGGATTAGAGAAATGCCCATTTTTGTTTTCCTTGGCGGATCATTCCAGGGTCTATACTGTAGTTATTTGCTCCAGCAATATAGAAGGCATTACAGTACCTAACAATGGGAATAAAATCCGAAATAAATTTGAGAACTAAGAACTTATGGTCTGTTGGTTCACCTGGCTGCCTAGCTGTCTCTAATCAGTTATGTTTGAGTATCTTGATCAAAGGTTGTTTTAATTAGACACAATAGCATTTATAACGCAGTTCGATTAAACAACTGAAACGAGCTAGTTACTCGACCTACGACTTGCGCCCCTGATTCTTAAGCAGGTAGGATTTGTCTGCCTTTTAATTTTTTGGGTTTATTCCGCCCTCTTCCACGTAACTATCGTGATAATAGAAAAGGAGACCGCCGGGGATTTAACTTAGGGCAACTATACAACAAATATTTACGCTTGTCCGATATCCCGATATCAAAACACTTCGGCGCTGAATTAGGTTCTTGAAAAACGCCTGCAGACAGACCTCTGGTGGCAGATTTACGCTTTACGTTTAATTCAACCGGACCCATTGCATTTATAATAATTACACTTAAAATAAACTAAGAGATAAAACAGTAACACAAATTTCAATTGATCCAAAATAATTTAATTGATATTTATTTATCAAAGTACTACCTCCACTATACATTATCAAAAACATGTCTCCATCTCGTATTTATAAAAAGTGGTTGATTTTTAACAAACATGCGATTTGTTCATTTTCACTGGAAAGGAATGTAGCATCACTCACACGGAAAATATAGGAAAAATATACCATACCTTTGATAACATTAACACTTTGATTTTTCACAATGAATCAATTTTGACGACAACAAAATTGCTATAATCATCATAAACAAATGTATTCGTGTTTTTTTTATAACTTTATTATAAATTTTATTCAATCTGTGAACTATTATTTCTGTATATTTTTTTTTTCTGGAGGCAGCAGACAGATGTCGACCCCTTCTTAGCCAGAACAAATTGTTATATTTTCGTGGATCCCCTTTGAGGTTCTGCAAATGAATTTAGTTTAGAAAGAGAATTTTCAAAAATCCAATTCTGAGTGGGGTATTTTATGGTCCCTAGTGTTATCTAAAAGAAACGCTCTGGTGACCTAGTGGTTAGAGCGTCCGCCTCAGATTCGGGAGGTCGTGGTTTGAACTCCATCTAAGTCATACCAAAGACTTTTTTGAAAAATGGTACTAACAGCTGCCTCACTAGACGCTCAGCATTAAGAGGATAGTGTTAGGACTGGCCGGCCTGGTGTCAGGATAATGTGATTGGATTAGGTCCCAGTCAGATCGGGAATCCCCTATCGCTTAAAGATAAAAGAGTTTATGTGTGAAAGTGTCAACAGTGGATTTTTTTAATACTAATTTCATTTTTATAAATTTTGAATAGGGATCCTACATCTTTCTAACTAATGTGAAATACTTCTCCACCCCGTCTGCTTTTGAAGTAAAGGTACTTCTAATGATCTTTGCCAGAGAGCAGTGTTACCCATTGTCTGCTATATGTGTATACTATTTTGTCTGTGTGTTATATGTGTTTGCATTGGGACTGGCTGATAAGCAAATTATAACAGTTGGTATTTACTTATTTATCAAGGTTCAGACTGATTCGAGAAATTTGGTTGGGCATTAATTGTAACCATACTTCACGGTCTGCCTAAGTAACTGACTGAATAAATGTGTAACATAGCATGTATATGTCCGTATCATTGTGTGTCTTTGTATATATGTCTGTGTAACTATATGTAGGATATAAACATGTTTCTGTGTATACAAGCGTGTATGTCTGTCCGTATGTACCTATCTCTGGATGTGCACATTCTATATTTGTGTGCCTGTTTGAATGTAAGTATATATGTGTATGTCTGTATGTGTGTGTATTTGTATATGTACGCAAGCAAGTGTATATGAGTGCATGCATGTAGGTATGTGTGGATTTATATTTATGCGTATCGCTATGAATATATATATATATATATATATATATATATATATATATATATATATATATATATATATATATATATATATATATATATATATATATATATATATATATATATATATATATGAAAATTTCCCCGCTCTAATTTCTTTTCCCATTTTCCTATTGTTTACTATTTATTTTTATTTAATAATTAAATCTTTTTTGTATCTTCTGATATTTATCTGTTTAAATGCAGTTTTATTTCAAATAAATTCCTCTTTTTTATTAATTTCTCTTATTCTTTTTGCATATCTAATTGCTAATGTTTTAAAATCTTTTTTTTTAATTTTATCCCACATTGACTTGATATCGTGATATTCTATTTCTAAAAAAATATTTATTTTCCCTTCAATTTTCTTTATAATTTCTTCATTTATTAATATTGTATTGTTTAACTTCCAATTTCCCCCTCCCCACTTGCTTACATTGTAGATATTAATATTTAAACTTATCAATTTATGATCTGAAATCTTTACATCTGTTATTTTTGAGTCAATATATGTATTAAGATTAAAATTAGTACCATAAAATTTATCCAGTCTGCTTGATAAATTATCCCCATATTCGAAAGTGAATTCCAATCCTAGGTAGGTTTAACAATCTGTAAATATCTTTCAAATTGTTTTTCCAGTAATCTAGTTATTTCCACTTTTAACATTTTATCATTATTGGTTAGCTCCCCTTTTCGATCAATTTGTTCCTTTTCATTTATGTCTGCATATGTAGTTTTTCTTAAAGTATTGTTTTTCATCTTGCCAAAAAAAAAACCCTCAATATTATCCGCTAGAAGTTTCCACTCGTGGCTTTCAGAAAGATGTACCACGCAGAGTGTATGATTTAATTGACTATAAGTGTAGGTTTTAGCAAACTCCAACCATTGTGGCCGATTGCAAAAGCCCAGTCGTGAAAACAATTAGAAGCGAAATGTAATGCTTTATAAAACAAACACTTCGGAGATTTACTTACGGCTATGGCGTTGTGTTATTATAGCTATATGTTCCACTTAATAGTCACCCTACTTAGACAGGAAGTGAAGAGGAAAAAAATCGACACAACGATATTTAACTTTTGATTTTCCACAATGAATCAATTTTGACAACACCAAAATTTCTACAATTATCATAAACGAATTTATTCGAATTTTTTTGTAAGTTTATAATAAATTGTATTCAGTCTCTGCTCTATTAATGATTTTAATTGATAACTGTAAGCGATAATGTTTTTTTTTTTTAAAAAAATCTTTTTAATTGTGCTTTTTAGCAATTATCATTTTGGTATAGATCAATTTTGACTGCTGAGATGCAATTTGAACTTATATCAAGCTTGTTTTATTTTGGTTCTCTGTATTTGTCGCACGGACAGACAAACGAGACGTATTTAATAAGATACACACACACGCACACACACACATCTATATTTGTGGTATGGAAATATGTAATACCATAACAAAACGGAATGTGTTGAGGGAAGTAGATACGAAAATCGGTAAAATCGCTAGCTTTTCATAAGAATGCATCAGTCACACATACAAATGAAGTGGTATTTAATAAGATATATACATTTTCTATTGCGTTGTATAGCATGAACTATAGGCTTCATATTTTTTTTATTACAATCGAAATAGGTGTAACCATCGCAAAATATTAGACTGAGACTGTTCATATATGTATGTAAGTTGATATAGAAACAACAAGGGACCTACATCATAAATATTAGTTTTTCATATTTTATATCAATTGAGAATATTATGTATCTTCGAAGAAAAAAGTATTTTAATCAATTGCTCTGTTATAATGATGAAGACAAGACGATGAAAGGATTAAATGGATTTTAGCCAATAATTCCCCAACCCCACATATTGACAGTAGAGCTATTGTCAACATGTCCGTCTAATTTCCGTCAATAATTGCCGGATGCAGCCATGTCTTGTGTGTCATTTTAGTTATGCTGAAAAAGTTGAACTACACAACTATACAATAGATAACCCTTTTATTTTAATACTTGGAAAATTCCTTGATCTGTACAAAAATAAATTTCGCTCAAATATCGTTTTTACACAAGTGTGGAATTAGTCATTTGTGTATTCCTATTATTGTAACCTTTCATGATTTATTATAATTAATATATTATAATTAATATAATAAATTCAAACAAACACATCAAAAGACCGTTACACAAGTGATGAAGTTAGTTAAAATGGAAAATTCGCAATGTTTAACACACTTTAAAGTACATGTACTCTTAAATTGAAATTATTAATCAGTTGTCTAAGACTGTCAATTTACCTTTCGTAAGGTGCATTAATTTTGTAGGTAAATTAATATGTTTGATTTTTTTTTAAAATAAAATATTTAAAAAGGACTGTTAGTCTGCCTAGGATGGGAACGTCGAAATTCATCTTGAGTAGGTCGGATTTCTCGTAGTAGAAACACACACACACACTATTTATAATAAAGATGGGCAAAAAATATATAATATACTACAACAACAACAACAACTATTATTATTATTATTAGTATTATTATTATTAGTATTATTATTATTATTATTATTATTATTATTATTATTATTATTATTATTATTATTATTATTATTATTATTATTTTTCATAAGCAGAATATGAATAAAGTCATGAAATAATACTCATTAGAAAATAAAGAAAAAAAATGACAAGGAATTTTATTTTGAATTTGCTGACGTTGGATCTTTGGAAATATATTTTAAAAATAATCAGATATCAAAAGTTTCATATGCTCTATATAAGGTTATATGTAAACAACACATGCGATTGAATTATTTCAGAATTACGATATGATGATTTTGAAACCCACACATAGACACGCCAGATAAATGACCGAACGAGGAGGTAACTCGAGTATGTATGATAGCTTCTTTCAATGGAAGGGAGATAACTCGGCATCACATCGAATAAGAGAAATATATTCCTAAGATTATTATTTGTGATTAAATTTATACAGTATCGTTGGAGGTACTTAAATTAAAATTACTGTGATTATCGTGTGTCGTGTTATCATCTCCACACGAATGGTTAAAAAAGTTGCTTGATTATTATGAGATAACTGAGGATCATAGAGCTATTGACGAACCTCTAAAAGAATTTGAAAGATCAATCAGATTGCAGTCAGATATGATTCAATGTGATATAATGCGTTAAGCAATTCATGAGAATACGATAAATGTTTCATTTTTGGAAGTATGTTCGTAGTACACTTTAACTGTAATTATTTTTGTGACATACAGAAAAGTTTTCAGAGTTTGCAGAGACCTTTTGTTATCGCCCAACAAATGCACGAAAAGTTATTTGCACTAGAGCAAATATATCTGTGCTGAGGGGTGAATAGGCTTTATTGGGCACTGTAGAAATAGTAATATTGACCCTGTGGGGCAGATAAACCAAGAAAATGGGTCACCTGACTCGTTTACCCAATGGGATAGAGCTTTAGGGCGTATGAATATATAGTTGATTAGTCTCCGCGTCACTTGCAAAAAAGTATTGAAGACACGGGTTGAATATTAGTGACACATGCCATTAAGGATCATTAAGGGTCATTATCCTGGTTAACTGGAAAGACTGTGTTTGTTAGAAGGTGAGTAGAGTTTGCGTTTTTTTACTAAGCCATAGTCTATTATTGGTAAGACAATAACAAAAACACTAACTTTAGGTTCTTTTGTAAATTATATTTGAGGCTTCGACGGATCTTAGACTCTTTTAATATAACGAAAGTTTGTAATGGAATAATGAAAGGGGTCGGAGGGTACACAGTCATCAAAATTTTGCGCCATGACATAAACGTCTACCTATAGGGGACAACGACGTATTACATAAAAATATGTTGTTAAATATAATGTTATTCGTCAGCTCATGACGGCATGACTATGTCTCGATTAACGGCAACGTTACACCAAGTTGGAGTCGCGGGAACTGCACATCTCCCATGCAAAATGGGTGAAATGCATGGTTCCTGTTATAGCGGTCTCAGCTCCCACATGGATTTCTTTTTGTTTCTTGGTTTACAAATTTATATTCAGGTCTGAATTTAAACTAAGTAGTTTATCACATACTATGTATAAGTTATTTTGTAAAAGAACATAAGCATGTCAGATCATATGAACATAATATTATTTTCAAAGCAATTGTCAGTTACGTGGTCTGCATTAAAAAATCGTTTTCCAGCTTTATTAGTTATGCTTAAATTTTTATTTTCCTCTTAACTTCCCTCGATGCTGTCCTCAAATCAAATTAAAAAAAAAACAACTTCATTTGGTAATCTAATTGTTCACATAATGTACTTAAAGGAGACCAAAACTAAAATTTGTCCTTTTAGGTATGTAATTCTCTACAATTTTTAATTAGGTATGTACTTCTTTACAAATATTAATTAAACTAATGTTTATGAAGTACATAGCGTAGACGGGTATTGATTATTTTTTGAGCGGAAGATACCGATTCCGTAGAGTTATGAAACGACAGATCACGTGGTCCAGTGAAGCAATGCTAGCCAGTCCTAAAACAGAAACAAGGCGAGCGATAGACAGGAGACCAGATTTGGGCTGCACATCGAAACATTGAACCTGTTTCCGAGAGCTGCTCATGACTATATCTGTTGATCTATGTGCTACGAATTTAAAGAAAAGCAATGTAATTTTAACATAAATACTTATACATTGTGTGCTGTGCAAAAATATGATAAGGATTAAGTGATGGTGCCCAAAGCAAAAATTAAAAATTTACCACAATGCAATAAATTCTTGTAAGACGGATGAGATTGAGTCGTATTATAAGTAAACAACATATTCATTATCTACCCCAACATACCACCTACGGACTAATATTTTGAAAATATACATACAACACATAGATAATACTGAATTCTGGGCGAAGAGACTAGAACGGATACCGAATTTTGTGTTAAACAATATATCCATTACCTGGGAGGTGTAAAAGGTATTGAGAATGGCTTTCATCATTATAGAAACATATTTTTCAAACTAGGAGTACATAATTTAATGAATAGCCATTTATTGGTGAATGGGTTTATACTTTTATATTTATTTCTCTAAAAATGTATCTATATATCTTCTAAGATTATTTTAGCTGGAATCATGCAAGTGTTTTAGAAGGCAATTAAAGATGATGCATGTGTCTTTTCAGGGACAAGATATTTACAATGCCAGTGCCATATGCTATGGATCCTACAGTATCAAGTGGAACAACCAATCCCACAGTAGCAATGTCACTGCTACATTTCCCATATCCCCCGTCCATATCCTGTATTGGTCTCCAGGATGCCCCTCTAGTATTAGCTTATTCACAATTTTTGCATGTGTTCTGTCTCCCGTCTCCTCCCTCGGAGACACCAGATACTTTAATGCAAAGTGCACCATCTTCAGTAACTTCCACATCTGTGACACCAAATCAGAGTCCCTCAGCCAACCAGCCCATGTGCAGTACCAGTGAATGCACGGGACATCCGCATACATTGCCAATTTCCAATCCATGTCGCTGTGCTAAGGAAGCAATCCGACCAGCACAATTCTATCTTTATCCAGACATATCACATACCTCAAATGAATGTATATCTACCCACATGCACAATGGTGCTGAACAGTCCGTCCATAGCATTGCTCAGTCTATTCCAACTGGTGTGCCAAGAGTTGATGGAGACAACCAGTTACTAAACTCACAACATAATGCAAACGATGATGCCGAAAGGAGGCCAAAGAAAATATCCTGTTACAATTGTGGATCATCTAAACATTTAGGACCTGAATGCACAAAACCTACCATGGATGAGATGATAAGTATGTATACGACTTTAAACTTTTACTTAGAAAAAAAAAACAGTATTATTGTCTTGATGCATGAAGCAGAAATGTTTCTGCCTGCCTATCCATGTTATTTTGCATTGCATGTAGTATGCAATTGTATTCACAAGGCAAATCCAACCGCACATACCCAGATCTGTCTGATGGTGCTTTACGTGCCTGCAGATTTATGTCTGTAAAGTTTGTTAGAAATAATCAGGTAAACAACAACAGAGACCCTGATCTGCAGCTGCATTGTGCTATACAGCAGATCAGGGTCCTTTTGTTTGAATGTGCACTCAACTTGCAAATAAGAATACATAGCAGTTGCATACTGTTGGACAGCAGAACTTTGATTCTCCTTCACAGTATTATCCATCAGTCTCTGTCAACTGCTAAGGCATTGTACGTTAAAATATAAAAAACAGGTGCATATGTATGTGTTGATATTTTGATGACCTGGTCTATTGAAAATATTTTTAATGTGCGTATTCCATTCTCCATCTGTTCTCATATGCATCATGGATTTGCTTCAGCACCTTGACAGATAATCACGTTCTCCTATATATTGCTTTCCTCACCGTTTTAAATAGCGGTGTTAGATTGTAAATATATGCGCATACTGTCCATAACATGATGAAGTATAATTGTTTTCCCTTTACCTTAATGACAGAAGACTTTGTTATCATTTTGGGTGACTGAAATTCAGGATGTTGTGAAGTTTGTTTTCCTAGCATTAATGTCATTAGGTACATGTTCTTGTCTTGAAGAAACATTCAGTAAAATGTTTGCTATTTTTATTTCATTTTCTTTCCTCTTTTTTGTCTTATATAAAGAATATTAATATCATGTGTTCTAATATGGCAACAATAATCTGGATACATCATAAAACTACTTTAGCTGCACCATTATAGACAGTTCTGAACATATGTTTATTGTAATTAATAACTGTTTATCTTTTCCAGATGCTTTACACATGTTGTACAGATCAATCAATAGCTGTTTATCTTTTCCAGATGCATTACACATGTTGTACAGATCAATCAATAATTGATTATCTTTTCCAGGCGCTTTACACATGTTGTACAGATCAATCAATAATTGATTATCTTTTCCAGATGCTTTACATATGTTGTACAGATCAATCAATAATTGATTATCTTTTCCAGGCGCTTTACACATGTTGTACAGATCAATCAATAATTGATTATCTTTTCCAGATGCTTTACATATGTTGTACAGATCAATCAATAATTGATTATCTTTTCCAGGCGCTTTACACATGTTGTACAGATCAATCAATACTTGATTATCTTTTCCAGATGCTTTACATATGTTGTACAGATCAATCAATAATTGATTATCTTTTCCAGGCGCTTTACACATGTTGTACAGATCAATCAATAATTGATTATCTTTTCCAGATGCTTTACATATGTTGTACAGATCAATCAATAATTGATTATCTTTTCCAGGCGCTTTACACATGTTGTACAGATCAATCAATAATTGATTATCTTTTCCAGATGCTTTACATATGTTGTACAGATCAATCAATAATTGATTATCTTTTCCAGGCGCTTTACACATGTTGTACAGATCAATCAATAATTGATTATCTTTTCCAGATGCTTTACATATGTTGTACAGATCAATCAATAATTGATTATCTTTTCCAGGCGCTTTACACATGTTGTACAGATCAATCAATACTTGATTATCTTTTCCAGATGCTTTACATATGTTGTACAGATCAATCAATAATTGATTATCTTTTCCAGGCGCTTTACACATGTTGTACAGATCAATCAATAATTGATTATCTTTTCCAGATGCTTTACATATGTTGTACAGATCAATCAATAATTGATTATCTTTTCCAGGCGCTTTACACATGTTGTACAGATCAATCAATAATTGATTATCTTTTCCAGGCGCTTTACACATGTTGTACAGATCAATCAATAATTGATTATCTTTTCCAGGCGCTTTACACATGTTGTACAGATCAATCAGTAATTGATTATCTTTCCCAGATGCTTTACACATGTTGTACAGATCAATCAATAATTGTTTATCTTTTCCAGATGCTTTACACATGTTGTACAGATCAATCAATAATGTGTATCTTTTCCAGATGCTTTACACATGTTGTACAGATCAATCAATAAAGTGTATCTTTTCCAGATGCTTTGCACATGTTGTACAGATCAATCAATAATGTGTATCTTTTCCAGATGCTTTACACATGTTGTACAGATCAATCAATAATGTGTATCTTTTCCAGATGCTTTACACATGTTGTACAGATTAATCAATAATGTGCATCTTTTCCAGATGCTTTACACATGTTGTACTGATCAATCAATAATGT
The DNA here is from genome assembly GCA_016746295.1 of Potamilus streckersoni. Classification (NCBI taxonomy): domain Eukaryota; kingdom Metazoa; phylum Mollusca; class Bivalvia; order Unionida; family Unionidae; genus Potamilus; species Potamilus streckersoni. Next base: position 454,461 of record JAEAOA010001287.1, on the reverse strand, counting down.
GTATCTTTTCCAGATGCTTTACACATGTTGTACTGATCAATCAATAATGTGTATCTTTTCCAGATGCTTTACACATGATTCACAGAATAATAGAAGTTGACTCTGACTCTGATTCTGAATAACTGCTGCTACAGTACCTCTCTATAAAGATAAAGGGGAAATCACCATGTTGCGATTCTTTGGGGGAGTTGGTGCTTCTGAGATTCAAGGCATAATCAGTATTGCTATTATTGCACTTCGTGATCCATTCACACAAACACACAGAGAAAAGGATGTCCTAGCACACGTGGTTGGAAGGGAAAGTGTATTAAATAGTTCTTAATAAATGTGTATGTTTCTTGTACAGTAACCTTAAAGCAATGGTAGCGATGGTTGCATGTAGAATTTTGATTGAAAGGCTGTGAAATAAGATGAGATATCCATGAAGATAAATAAGTCAAGGACTTGGTGCAAAAAACATTTGAACTTCTGGTGGTGGGTTTTTGATTGTAGCATTAATGATAAATCTGTATTTTAAAATTAGCTTGGTTTTGCATAATGAAAATCACATGGTTTATTTAATGGAAGATGTGCATCTATTCTTTTGTTTAATATAATGTTCATTCAGGTTTGTTTGTCCATATTTTTCAGTGACAAACCTAAACAATTTGAATTTCTGGTGGTGGGTTTTTAATTGTAGCAGTAATGAGAAACCTGCATTTTAAAACTGAAAACTTGGTTTTGTATACTGAAAATCATGTCTTATAAAATAGACTACGTGCATGTATAATGATCTCCAGGTTTGTATGTCCACATCTACAAGTGAGCTTTGGAAAATTTTTTATAATCCAAGTATTGGTCAACTTTAGCCGTGTTAAGTAAGTTTCAATTTGCCAGATGTTTAAATTTAATTTTAGTGAAAGGTATGTACAAGTATGTTCCAATTTGCCAGATGTTCAAATTTAATTTTAGTGAAAGGTATGTACAAGTAAGTTCCAATTTACCAGATGTTTAAATTTAATTTTAGTGAAAGGTATGTACAAGTAAGTTCTAATTTACCAGATGTTTAAATTTAATTTTAGTGAAAGGTATGTACAATAACGAAGATATAAAATAAACGTGTGGACAGCTGAGTCCATTGACTTGTGAGTTTTAAATTCTGTTCATCTTGATTGAAAATAAACTCTATGTCTGGGATGAATGGTTGTGACAGATTGGCGGCGTGCAAAAACCACACCAACCTCTTTCACTACGGTTCGTTGCTAGGGAATGACCTCCGCGGTGTGATTTATCCAGTGTGGATAGATAGAAAGAAGAATGCAGATCACTGAACAAGTATATTGAAGAAATAAACACGACGAGCCCACTTTCAATGAACAAATATAAAATTCAATCAGTTTATCAACAGAATTTAATATGAAAAGAAATCAATGACTTAGTTACAAAAGAAGAAAAAATGGTACTAACATGTACTCAAATAAAAAAGACAATACAAATTTATTTAAATGTAAAATTACTTTCAACGTTAAATTGCTATCCTCTTTGCCAATGAGATGTGACCTTTGAGTGCAACGAAGAGAGACTTCATCACCTAATTTATGCAGACATCAAGACTTCCGTTCGTCCCTGCTCTGTCGATCTCTGTCTAGCTTTTTCGTCTTGGACTCTTGTCCGTCGAACTCTGACTTAACAATCGTCTCTGGACTTAAATTTCTGCATAGGACTTGTTCTGCTCATGTGATCGTTCAGGGATTCCTCGTGTGAATCCAAGAAAGCTGTTTCCTTTTGCCGTTTCTTTATTCGTTTCCACGAATCTCACGTATAGTCTGTCTCCTAACTGAGACAACTATCTGGCCCCTTACTCAAAAATGAAGACGTACTTTTTACGAATTCAAAATGTAGAGTTTTGCCTACTTGCTGAGACAAACTCTCGCTTTACTGCCAAATCACGAGATAACGTCTTACACGATCTCCCGGAGTCT